>CM076854.1:58647489-58691647 GCA_039519185.1 Astragalus membranaceus | reverse complement strand
GAACCGAGTGATTGTGAGGGGTTCGGTAGAACTCACTGAGACAAGTTGTCTCACCCTATCATCTGTTGTTGTTTTTACAGAGAACAGGAAACGGAAAAGCAAGCGGAATGGTCAGTTGTCACACTCGAGGAGAAGATTGAAGATTGACCCATTCCTAGTTGTTTATGTTTTTCTGTCGTTGTCTCTGTATTTGATATCATGACTCCAATTTGAGCTATGTTATGTATGAGTTTCCGCTGTTTCTTGTAAAGCTGTATATCTAAGCAGGAATTTTTTTTTTACTCTGATGTGAACCAAATTGTATATTTAGGTATTTCTTGTTTTAGAAATACCGGGGTGTTACACGTTTTACAGCTTTTAAATGTGATTCTTTGGGACATGCTTGAAATCGAGCACATAAGAATACAACAAACATAATATAAGGTCGAGAAGCAGGTAAATACAAGAGACGGTCGATCATACCTCGATACATCCTTTCATTGACTGGTTTACCTTGTTCGTCCTTATCCAACTTTGTTGCAGTCGCCATGGGAGTACCAATTTCCTTTGCATCACTCATGTCATACTTCTTTAGTATCCGTTGAGAACTTGTTTTGACATATGAAGATTCCTTCTTTCATTTGCTTTACTTGAAGTCCCAAAAAGAAATTCAGCTCCCCCATCATGCTCATCTCAAACTCGCTAGTCATCATTTCAGAAAACTCCTTGCACAGATCATCATTAGTAGACCCAAAAATAATATCATCAACATAAATTTGAACTACAATGATATGTTTGCCCTTGGTTTTAAGGAATAAGGTAGAATCAATCTTACCCTTTTTGAAACCATTTGCAATTAAATGTTTGCTTAGTCTCTCATACCAAGCTCTAGGAGCTTGTTTTAATCCATAAAGGGCTTTGTCAAATTTGAAAACAAGATTTGGGTTTTGAAAATCTTCAAAAACAGGGGGTTGTTTTACATATGCTTCTTCTTCTAAAAAACCATTTAGAAAGGCACTCCTGACATCCATTTGGTGTAGTTTGAAATCCATGTAACTAACAAATGCCAATCTTATACGAATGGACTCCAACCTAGCCACCGGAGCAAAATTTCTTCAAAATCCTCCCCTTCAATTTGGTTAAAACCTTGAACAACTAAACGGCTTTTATTTAATAAAATAACATCATTTTCATCAAGTTTGTTGCGAAAAACCCATTTAGTACCAATAACGGTTCTGTCAACAGGTTTTTCAACTAAATGCCAAACTTTGTTCCGTTCAAATTGTTCAAGTTCCTTTTGCGTTGACAAAACCCATTCTGGATCATTTAAAGCTTCCTTAATATTATTACGAACTATTTGAGAGACAAAAGCACAATGAAAGCATAAATGATTAAGAGAAGAACGAGTTGTTACCCCCTTTTATGGACTACCAATAATTTGCTACATGGGATGATCTCGAACTGATTTCCAAGTTTTGGGCAAATCATCATGTGTTCTTCCATGGAGATGGTCATCGATGTCTTGGGGCTCTCTTTCCACTTCAGCTTCTTCTTGAGGTTCCACTTTCACCTCGGCTTCTTCCACACTTTCACTGTTTGATTCAGGTATTTTCCAAAAACCTTGAAGTATGAAATATTTGGAGCTCTACCATTCCACAACTCGTATGGCGTCTTGTTAAGAGATGGCTGTTGACTCCCAATCATATGATGTAAGTTAGGCATTTTTTGGACCAATTGTGCAGGGTTTTTATTGTATCACAGTCATTATCTGGGATTTAGTTCAGTTTTAGATAATTGTAGTAGGAAGTTCAATTGTAAGTAATTCCTTCACTTTTGGAGCTGAATGGAACTTGAAGACCTCTTAAGTGGTTGTGGCATCTTTCGGCGAACCAGAAACTTGCCCGGAAATGCAGCAATCTGGAGGAATTGGCATAGTCAGAACTTTCTGTTGATCTTCGCGTCGCGACCAGGAGGGTTCGCGACGCGATCTGGAGGAATTTTACAAGCCAGAACTTTCTGTCATTTTTCGCGTCGCGACCAGGAGGGTTCGCGACGCGACCTGGAGCAGTTTTGCGAGGCCTGAAGTTTCTGTCATTTGTCGCGACGCGAAGGACACGGGCCGCGTCGCGATGGTGCGTGAAAATTAGGGTTTTTAAAGTAGTTTCAGCAATTTTTCAGGGGACTTCGTTTTGGGATTTGGAGCAACACTTTGGAGCAGCAGCTGGGGGCGTTTTTGGGAGCTTCTAATCACTTGGGAACAAGGTTTTGAAGACTTCTCATAGATTCCTCTATGTGTAACTTCTCCTTATTTCTATCTTCTCTTTCCTTGATGTTGTCCATGTAGTTTGTTTTGATTAGGGAGAGATGACTCTCCCCAAACCTGTCTATTGATTACTTTGTTATGGTTGATTCAGTTGTTTGGTTAATTTATCATAAGTCTATGCCTCTTTGTGTAATGCTTTACTTCTACATATGCTAGTTGTAATGAATTAGGGTTTGTGATCACATAGGGATATGGGTTACATTCTTGATATGGGGTAGTAGATCACATACTTGTGATCACCATAGGAATATGGGATTGGATATGTGAATTCTCTATTTCTTGCGTTTATTGCTTTACCTGTTGGCATGAATCACCTAAGGGATTAGGGTTTCTCAATTAGGTAAAAGGGGGTTTTGAGGCAAGGGATTGTCCTTAACCTAATTTTGTGAATTGAATCTGGTAATTTAAACAACCAATTTGAGATTAGCTGAAGGATCATAGGATAGGTGAGGGGAGAAGATTCGACCCCTAATCGCTTTAGTTTTATTGTTTACAGACGTTTGCTTTATTTTACCGTTACTTCACCTTTTCGTCCAACTATTACGTCTAAGGATTAATTTACTTGCCTATTGATAATAAAACACAATCCCTGTGGATACGATCCGGTACTTACCGATATTTTTATTACTTGCGACGACAATTGGTACACTTGCCAAAGTCCTAACAAGTTTTTGGCGCCGCTGCCGGGGGATTGTTGATTTCATTGTCAATAAGGCAATTGAGTTAATTCTTAGTTGTTTTATTTTTGTTTTATTTTATTTTAGTACTTATTTTTTGTTTTATTTATTTAGATACTTAGTTAGTGTGTTGGACTTGTTAACGGTTTGTTGAAGTGTTTCAGTGAACTGTGTAGTAGGGGCAAAGTTCGAAAGAATTTGCTGTTTGTCCCGGAAAAAAAAATCATGGAGTCCACTTCTCGGTTGGAAGATGCTTTGGCCCGGTTTAGGCAAATGACTGAGACTATCTTCCAGCCTAAAGAGCAAGCTTCTCGGTTGGAAGATACTTTGGCCGAGTTTATGCATATGTCCAAGACTCTGTTCCAGCCCCAAGAACAAGAAATGATAAACATGGGGAAGCCACATGAGCCGCAAATTGACCAACCTCAGCACATAGAGTCCACGGCACCCTCACTTAGCGGTAATTTTTGTGAAGAACCCCACTTGAATGGAAAATGTGTGACACGCACCTTTTGCGATTCTTGTGGGAAGGATCTTGTGGAGTGCAACTGTGAGGATGAGTGGGTAACTATATCAGAAAATTACCCATGGTTATGCACTACCAATGAGGAACAAGAAGAACAAGCCCCAACAAAAGAAGAATCTGGGGAGGATAAGGAAGATGAGGAAGAAGAAAAGATTGAAATGGAGGATCATGTAGTTTGGAGGGAAGATCAAAGCTCCCAATGTGGGGAAGGGGGTGAAAACCCAACAAGAAAAAACCCAACAAATCATGGTTCCTATTATTCTTCCAAGTAGCAAGGAGGATAGAAGTGAGGAGATTGACATATACTTAGACTTCTTCTATGCCTTATTCATCACCCTTCACCTCAAAAGGGTATGGAAGCATCTACAACTATGTTTCAAATTCATGATGTTCCTGCCCCAGAAGCGAAAGAAGAAGGATGATGTGTTGTTTGTGTCATATCAGCCACCTTAATAGTGGGATGACAAACGTCAAGCTAGTGACGTTAAAGAAGCGCTTGGTGGGAGGCAACCCACTGGTGAGCGCCACTTTTCATTTCCTTGAGCAGGAGGCTCATTTATCATTTTCTTGTTTTATTCAGACATTTTATTTTGCACTTTTGGTTGTATTTTTCCCTATTTTGACTTTATTTCGCACTTTGGTCTGTACTTATTATTATAACTTACTCTGTGATAGTGGGGCACCACAGCCCTATATTTTGTTTTTGTTTTGTTAAAGCAGCTTCAATAGTGATGACCTGTGGCATTTGGGGTCGCATGTTTGCATTTTCCTTTTGACACTCGCACTTCAAGTTTTATCATCAAGTAATAGCAGGGGTCATGACAAACGTTGCGGAAGTTCTTTATCATCTGTGAGCAGCATCTCTCAAGTTCCATCTCTATGATCCCAACTGTGAGGTTTGAGCCTAAACACGTTCTTATATATATTGTGTGTATTCCTTGCCTGCATTAGTCTGCAGAACTTGACATTGTGCTTAATTGTTTTTTTGCATTTGATTTTCATACACACTGAGGCATTTCTTTTGGCACCCCTGAGCCTTTCAAGCCAACCCATTAATGTTTATCCTCTGCTAGCCCATCTGAGCCTATTGTTAAAAATTGTATGCTGTTTCTCTGACAATCATAGCCTAGTTAATTTTTTAACTTGGAGTTAGGTAACAAAAGCTGTGAGAGTGGGGAAATTTTTAAGTTTGGGGTTGCTCGTGGAATAGCAACGAACTAAGTTTGGGGTGGTATACAAGAGAAGGAACAAGAAAAGAAAGAAAGAAAAAAAATACATATATATATGTATATATATACATATCAAAAAAAAAAGAGAAAAATAAATAAATAAATTCCTTCTCTTGTTTTGTTAAATGCTTTGGGAAAATGGGTGAGTATTGCGTGAAATTGACAAAAAGAGAGGTAGGCCTAACTCCAAGTGCAACCTACTTATCCAAATGTATCCACCCTTACCTAAGCCCCGCTATAACCCTTAAAGTCCTCAAAATGTGTGTATGCATTTCATTTGTCTAAGATGATATAGAACTCTGTCAAGCCTATGAAACGATGATGCAGGTACTGTGAATTGAGTGAATACCCGAAACACCTCAAGAGTGAAACACTGGTGAGATATGCGTACAGAGAAAACTTGAGAATGCTGCCTGCTTATGATTCGGTATTTCCAATTCAGTTGTCCTGCCACTTCATTAGATTGATGATGATAGTTGATGTGCTGATGTGTTTAAGGTTGATGTATTATGTAACAGCTAAATAGAAAAAACAGCCACAGTCTGAATTGATTGTTTGCTTGAGGACAAGCAAAAGTTTAAGTTTGGGGTTGTGTTGACTCCCAATCATATGATGTAAGTTAGGCATTTTTAGGACCAATTGTGCAGGGTTTTTATTGTATCACAGTCATTATCTGGGATTTAGTTCAGTTTTAGATAATTGTAGTAGGAAGTTCAATTGTAAGTAATTCCTTCACTTTTGGAGCTGAATGGTACTTGAAGACCTCTTAAGTGGTTGTGGCATCTTTCGGCGAACCAGACACTTGCCCGAAATGCAGCAATCTGGAGGAATTTGCATAGTCAGAACTTTCTGTTGATCTTCGCGTCGCGACCAGGAGGGTTCGCGACGCGATCTGGAGGAATTTTACAAGCCAGAACTTTCTGTCATTTTTCGCATCGCGACCAGGAGGGTTCGCGACGCGACCTGGAGCAGTTTTGCGAGGCCTGAAGTTTCTGTCATTTGTCGCGACGCGAAGGACACGGGCCGCGTCGCGATGGTGCGTGAAAATTAGGGTTTTTAAAGCAGTTTCAGCAATTTTTCAGGGGACTTCGTTTTGGGATTTGGAGCAACACTTTGGAGCAGCAGCTGGGGGCGTTTTTGGGAGCTTCTAATCACTTGGGAACAAGGTTTTGAAGACTTCTCATAGATTCCTCTATGTGTAACTTCTCCTTATTTCTATCTTCTCTTTCCTTGATGTTGTCCATGTAGTTTGTTTTGATTAGGGAGAGATGACTCTCCCCAAACCTGTCTATTGATTACTTTGTTATGGTTGATTCAGTTGTTTGGTTAATTTATCATAAGTCTATGCCTCTTTGTGTAATGCTTTACTTCTACATATGCTAGTTGTAATGAATTAGGGTTTGTGATCACATAGGGATATGGGTTACATTCTTGATATGGGGTAGTAGATCACATACTTGTGATCACCATAGGAATATGGGATTGGATATGTGAATTCTCTATTTCTTGCGTTTATTGCTTTACCTGTTGGCATGAATCACCTAAGGGATTAGGGTTTCTCAATTAGGTAAAAGGGGTTTTGAGGCAAGGGATTGTCCTTAACCTAATTTTGTGAATTGAATCTGGTAATTTAAACAACCAATTTGAGATTAGCTGAAGGATCATAGGATAGGTGAGGGGAGAAGATTCGACCCCTAATCGCTTTAGTTTTATTGTTTACAGACGTTTGCTTTATTTTACCGTTACTTCACTTTTCGTCCAACTATTACGTCTAAGGATTAATTTACTTGCCTATTGATAATAAAACACAATCCCTGTGGATACGACCGGTACTTACCGATATTTTTATTACTTGCGACGACATTTGGTACACTTGCCAAAGTCCTAACAATGGCCTCAGGTATACCCGGTTGAGCACGTGACATGCTGTATCAACTGCATGACCCCAAAAATATTTGGGTAAGTTGTGCTCGTTCAACATTGTTCTGCTCATCTCTTGTATGGTTCTATTCTTCCTTACCACCACACCGTTTTGTTGAGGAGTCCTTGGAGCTGAAAACTTATGATGAACACCATACTTTTCACACCAAGTCCTGAATGATGAATTTTCGTACTCTCCTCCATGATCACTTCTAATTTCCTTGATGGCTAAGTTTTCTCATTCTGTAACTTTCTGCACAACTTAGCAAACTCATTAAAAGCATCACTTTTATTTGCAAGTAGAATGACCCAAGTATACCTAGAATAATCATCTACAATCACGAAGACATACTTGGACCCTCCTAGACTTACAACATCAATTTCACCAAATAAATCAAGATCGAGCAATTCAAGCACATTGTTAGTGGAAATAACCGGTGTTGGATTGAAAGAAGATCTATGCAACTTACCTAGCTGACATGCATCACACAATTGACCTTTTTCATATTTCAACTTGGGTAGACCTCTAACATGCTCATTCTTACTCAACTTAGATAAATGTTCTATACTAGCATGTCCTAGACGTCTATGCCACAGATCCACATCATCAATCAAGGAAGGCATGCATACAATATCATTACTCACATTATCAAAATCAACATAATATACATTATTTTCTCGAAAGCCAGTAATATAAAGTTTAGAAGATCTATGAGTAATAACACATTTATCAACAGAAAAATGCACATCAAATCACTATCACATACTTGGCTAACACTTAGCAAGTTAAATTTCACACCAACAACTAGTAAAGCATTTTTAATTTTGATTGTGTTTTCCTTACCCACACAACCTTTACCTATTACTTGAGCAGATTCATTGTTGGGTCCTTGAGGGTTAGTCATCAAGGGGTTTGTTTTCACAATCCACTTTGGTTTCTTACAAGAAGGTATAAGGGTACCAAGCTCACACAATCTACGAATAGGGCATCTATGAGAGCTATGGTTCCCATTTTGCCAATAAGTGTAAGAGAAAACAGTAGGTGTCTTACTTGAAGTAGCAGCTACAAAAGTCATTTTCTTTTTCAAAACAGAGGAGGTGGAATTACCTTCATACCCAATATCTCTCCTATCAACATATTCATGTTGGGAGTGAAGTATCTTGGTTAAGGTCTTTTCACCAACCTCAAACATTTTTAAAGATTCTTTTAAAATTTCATTTTCAACCTTGACTTTTTCAAAATTTTGTTTAAGCTCAAGAAGCTCAAGGTTGAAAGGTTTAGTTTTATGTAGCTCATTCTTCAACTTAGCTACCTCATTCTCAAGAGTCTCAATTTGAGTGGGCATGCTTTTGTTGCTCTTTGTCAATTTCTTAGATTTTACCAAAAGAGTTTCATGTTCAAAATAAGGAGTTTCAAAAGCCTCACTCAAATCTTGACTACTACACACATCATCAAATAAATCATCATGCTCGAGTGAATCAGAAAGACTATGGTTATTAAGGATTACCTTAGATGTATTATTTGCCATAAGACAAACAACATTGGCAGTCTGCTCTTCTTCATCTGTTTCACTATCAGTGCCAAGACTGTCCCATGTAGCCTCAGGTATGTCACTTGCGATAAGACAAACAACATTTGCAAATTCCTCTTCTTCATCTGTATCATCATCAGTATCTGTGTTGTCCCATGTAGCCTTCTTGGCTTTCTTTTGTTTGTACTTGGATTCTAGCTTTGGACAATTTACTTTGACATGACCCGGTTTGTTGCATTCAAAACATTTTGGTTGATTATCTCTTTTCTCATAACTGTCTTCTTTGTTGTACCCAGATTTCTTTGAATAGTCACCCTTTCCAAGCTTGTTGAATCTCATGAATTTTTTGACTTTCTTGGCAAACATAGCCATGTCTTCATCATCAGACTCAACTTCTTTCCTTGCCACCTTAGGAGTTTTACCAGTAAGAGCAAGAGACTTTCTTTCTTTGACCACTTCTTTTTTTTAGCCTTCTTAGCGGACAACACCACCTCAAATGCAAGAAGTGGCCCAATAAAGTTTTCTTGAGGTAAAGTGCCAATATCTTTGGCTTCAGTGATAGCACAAGTCTTAGGAAAGAATTCACTAGTCAAGGATGCAAGAATCTTCCCATTCAAATCTTTTGTTGAATATTTCTTCCCAAAAGCTCTCAAGTTATTCACTATTAAATTTAATCTTTGGTGCATAGCAGCAACAGATTCACCTTCCTTCATTTTGAAAGCTTCATACTCAGAAGTGAGAATTCTAATTTTTGTATCCTTCACTTGACTTGTACCAACATGAGTCGCTTCCAAACAGTCCCAAATTTCTTTAGCTGTCTGACAACCTTTTACCCTTCCATACTCTTCTTCACATAAAGATAGGTGAAGAATATTCATTGCTTTGGCATTTAGAGATATTTTTTCTAACTCAGATTTTCTCAGCTCACTCAAGTCAATGGCATAGATATCTTCAATAGGAACTTCCTCAGCTTTACCAGTAGCTTGAGATTTAGTAGTATCTCCATCAACAGCAACACCAGGTTTAGTGATCTTGATTCTCATAGGAATGAGTGGTCCATCAACAATGATCCTCCATAAAGTGAAATCTATAGCCTTCACATGACATTTCATTCAATTACTCCAATACTCATAGTTAGTCCCATCGAACAGGGGTGGCCTATTGAAGGACATCCTCTCTTTCATAAATGAACCCATGATCAAAAATAAATAAATAAAATAAAATTGCGAGATGTTAAACTCTATATGCAATTTCTAGCTACTGATACCAATTGTTGGACTATATGATAACCTTAGAGGGGGGTGAATAAGGTTATACGCTAAAATTGAATTCTATTTGTTTTCAAAAATTAACGATGCACGTTTAAATCAAATGCGGAAAATAGGATTTAAACTATATGCAGTACCTAAGCAAGCTATACATATGACAGAACCAATTACAGTGATGTTTTACGCTAACCACACTATTATCAAATTTAACGATAAACAGATTGTGATATTGAACGCAGCGCAATGAAATCAAATATAACGATAAACAAATATAAAAAAACAAAGTAAAGAGAAGGGAAAGAGATACACTGTGATTTTTACGAGGTTCGGGATAAAATCACTACGTCCTCGGCCTTCGGCTTTGCAACCTTTGGACTTGCGAATAACAACTATATGAGAAGAACTTCTTCAACATTGTACAAGCAAGGAACTTCCCTATAGCTACCACACCACTCTCAATTTTCCCCAAATTGAGAACCCAAGCTCCCCGCTAAGGATTTCGCTACCAATCCAATCTCCCCGATTGAACGACCCAACAACACTTCCCAGGATTTCACAACAACCAAGTAGTAGATGAATACAACAGAGAAACTATGATCCAATCACTCAAGCAATATAACAGTATAGTAGTTGAGAGAGATGAGTGATTTGGATTTTACGATGAAGAACTTGAAGAAAGAATATGACGGTGAGAGTTCTTTTCTTCTTTTTGATTTTTGAGATGTGCGTTGTGTTCTCTCTTTCTGCATCATGAAAACAACCTAAGTGCCTATTTATAGGGTTTGTAGAAATATGACCGTTAAGGCAATTTTTTCACGTAAAATAGATGAGTATGTGAATGTGAATCGGTTTGTAGAAATCGGTTGATTGCTTAAAATAATGTGTATGTGAATCGATTTATTTACTCAATTATGTGCTTAAATAGGAGTGTATAGAAATTGATTTATTGCTTGAGAAATAGGAAGGTTGAAATCGATTTATGGCTTTAAAAGATAAGGAAGAAATCGATTTTTCTCTTCACAATAGCAAGTGAAGAATCGATTTCTTGCCTATGAGAAACAGGTGAGGAATCGATTCCTGGCTTTAAAAGAGAGAGAGAGAGAGAGAGAGAGAGAGAGAGAGAGAAATCGATTTTTCCATTTAAAAACACAAGGCCGTCAATCGATTGTTTTCTTTCCAAAACATATTCCTTTAAAAACCCATAGGTTAGAAATCGATTTCTAGCTTTGTGAAGGAAGCCACAAATCAATTTCTTTCTTGAATAATTAGGCTAGAAATCGATTTCCAACTTATAAACACAAAGTCATCAATCGATTCTTAGCTTTACCATTTTCTCATGCTACGTGCCTACCTATTAGGCTTTTATATAAAAGATTTTTCTAAGCTTTTAACAGAACAGTTATATTTTTAAAAAATCATCTCTCAACTACTAAAAGATATAGAACTGAAGTGATAGGATCTTACATAGTGTCCTATCAAAAGCAGATTAACAAATAGTTCTTGAACTCTAGAGTAGCTTCTCCTCCAAGCCGCTACACTTTAAGATATCCTGCTCTTTGATTCATGTCGTGTACTTTTGTTCAACTGTAACCATTAGTAGACAGATTGTAATTTGTTATCATACAAAACAAAGAGTGTTTGTCCTTCGTTCAACAAAAGGCACTTTCCATTAAACGGAGAGGATCCATTCCCCATTTCAGCACCTTCTTGATAGAAGATGTTCATAAATTTGCTTATAATGCTCATTATCAATAATTTATTAATTAGGAGCAAAATGTAAAATGCTTTTTATTTAATTTGGCTAGCTGGTTAATCATAACTACTAGTACAGCCAAATCAGCCCTTCAAACTAAACGATTTAAGAAAGGCACAGATCAAATCTAAGGAGAAAAAAAATCAGTAACGAGAACAACAAAAAAAAAGGTCTCAACTTCAGTCATCTCTTAGGTCACGCGGGTCGTCATCGTAACTCCGTCTTTTGTCCTCCTTTCATCGCCGTCGTCACTGACACTGAATCTCTGTTTCTTGTTTGTGTTGTGCTTTCTACCATTTCGAAGAACTCAGTGCTTGTATCATCTATGTTGAATTCGTACATTTCTGCAAATCAATAAAGGTATCATTTTTCACCGTTTTGTTGCTATAAGCATAGAGAGGGAGAGTTCAAACACTACTAGAAAATTTATTTTTAGAGAGGGATTTTTGAGATGAATAAATATCCCTCACTATTAGTAAGGAATTTAGCTACGGAAAAACGAAATTCGTCACCCACACCTCTGGGTTACGTTTGTGACGAATATAGGGACGGAAAAATATCTCTCTCTAAAAATTTCGTAGTTAAATTCATCACAAAATGAAAAAAATATTTAGGGAGGAAATATATCTCTCACTAATAGTGAGGAACCTGGAATCCGTCGCCGACAAACAAATTAAGCAAGTCCCGCTTTGTTTTTTTCCACTTCCCTCCCACTAACGTTCACTCTCCCTTTTTATTTTTATTTTTACTTTATTTCACTTAACCCTACCTCTCTCTGAGTAAACGCCTCATCTCTCTCTTGAAGCCTCCTCTCACTCTTGTACTCCATCACCACTGCCACTCACCATTCGCACAACTCTCATCTTCTTCTTGTCTTACTCTTCATCAGCGTTCTTCTTCTCACCGAATCTCTCCCTCTATCTTTTCCTTTTAGTAGGTTGCGCTAACCACACATCCCATTCCTCTTCTTTTCGCTGTCACCTCTCAATCGCAAACCCTAACCAATTCATATAACCTCAAATACCCACAGCCATGGTTCGTCGGCACCACCCCTTATTGCCGTAGCAATAACTCATCCCTCACTATCCGGTTTGGTTCTTTCCCCTTTTCTTTTTTAGGGATTTTAATTTTAAGAGATTGTGGGTTTAGATAGTTCCCAATCATGAATTGATGATATGTGTTTAGATAATTTCTATTCACTGAAGCAATTTTCTGGATTCCATTTGTGCACAGGCTTGGTTCTTGCGAGATTTGGTGTTTTCTTTCTTGCACTGAAAACTCTTAGCTCATCTCACCATCGTTGAAGCTATCCTTCAGTTATTTCTAGTTGATAACCTTCATGTTCAGGTTCGTATCTTGCCTTTTTCGCTTTCTGGGGATTTTAGTTTTTTGAAGTTGTGGGTTTATTGTAGGTTTAGATAATTTCTATTCATGAGTTGATGGAGTGTGTTTAGATACTGAAGCTGATTGTTGGATTCCATTTGTTCACAGGTTCAGTACTAGCAAGATTTGATATCTTCGTTCTTGCACCGATAACTCATCACTTCACTCACCAGTCACTGAAGCGGTTTGTTGTTGATAACCTTCACAAGTTCCGTTCATGCTACTTCTTTTTAACAGATTTTAGATTTTAGAAATTGTGGATTTGGATAACTTCCATTCATGAAATGATGATGTGTATTTAGATATTTTCTTTGCAATTGCTCTGTCTGTGTTTGAGCTTTTTCAATTTCTTAATCCAAGATTTGTCTGATATCAAATCTTGAACCTGGTTAAGAAGTGAAAGTTGTTATAGTTCTGGGACATTGATTTATTGTGAAGTAGACAATTGCCCTTCTAATATATGATGAATTAGCGAACTAGAAAGTAATGGAGTGTTCCCCCTCTGCACTTTATTGTTACCCTTGTAGTATTTTGTCCTTGAGAGTTTGAATTTACTTTCTTTAGAAAGCCACATGCTTCTCGCATCAGAGAACTGGAATTTTCTTGGTTTTGGGGGAGAACTAGAATATATGTTCACATGTCCACAAGCTTTGTCCTTGTTAGTACATTTTTTTTATATTACAGGAATTCATTAAATATATTTGAAGTATGGACATTTTTCCAAGTGGTTTGCATATAAGAGGATTCATGGAACTTGAAGTTGGGTTGGAAACTGGATATGCAACACTATCTCATGTACGATTACAGCAGGTATATAAGCAGTTGCTAATTATTAGGCTTGATGTTGAAGACTTAAATTCACTCAACACACACCTTAATATTTTCTTTTTGTTGCAGGTCTATAAAATACTTCAATATGTAGAAGCTTATCAGAATGATTTCCAACTCAAACCAATGCCAAACATGCTATGCGGGTAAATTCCATGTATTTTTTTTTATAAATATTGAACATTGTTATATTTACAAATATTTATTTCTTAGTGACTGGAATGGAAGCAAACGTGGGCATGTTTACAAGTTCCTGAGGTCTCAGGGTTTTGTATCATCTTATGATACTACACATCAGTATACTGATGCAGAAGCTGATATGGTCATATATTTAGCATTGCCTTTAGGAATTTTCTGCTGGACAATAAGTCAATCAGTTGTATTTTTTAGCATTATTATGTCAATGCAGTGGGTTAGACATCGCAATCATAGGGGAAATATATGTGCTGTTGATTTTATTTGGCTTCTAAATCCTGACAAGTATCGCAAATTACTAAAAACAAGTTGAAGTGAAGCTGTGTTTGGCATGTTCAAGGTAGTTATATAACATTTGTTCTTTACACTCAGCTATTATTAACATCTTTGCTAGGATTTTAACATGTATATTGTTTGGCTACCTGTTTTTCCTATAGATTTAAAATTATTTCCAATTTAGCAAGGAGCATGATTTTTGTATAACAGAATTGCCATTGACAACAATTTTCTCCATTATTTTCAGTCTCTATTGCGGAGAGCTTCGCTGACAGAGAGTGATGCATTTGCCTTTCTAAAGGTTGATAATGAAGATTGTATTACATATTCTGGTTTCTGTGAAGCACTTCAATAGGTATGATGGCAGTAATAACTGTGATGAACACTCTAAAAGTTCATTTGAAGCACATGCTTATCTGTGAAATCTAGGTGATTTATAAGAGCTTTTTTCTTTCATTATGTGCAGCTCAATTTAATTGGTCATTGCCATGGATTGTGTGAAGATGAGATAAAGGACTTGTGGATACAAGCTGATATAGATGGAAACAGTGTTCTTGATTAGAAAAAATTCCTGGTATAGTATTTCACATGAAACTGTGTAAATAACTAAATATCAATAACTGTTTAAAATTAAATTTAAGCACCCAATGACTAGTAGTTGAGTCATGAGTGCAAACCTGAAATCTAAATGCTATCATATTATATGGAATTAGTCTACATGATAATTATTATTATAGTCTCTATATCGTTAGACATAAACATGTTAACTAAGGAGTTCTATCATGTGTAATTCATAGAAACTATTTTTGGCATTTGTCATCTAATTAGAAGTGATCCAACAAGAAAAATCTAACCTTCCCAAGTAGGTAGCTCCGTTGGTTAGCTAAGAGACACCGAAAGCATGAGGTTTAGTTTTCGAATCCTGAAATTCTCCCCCCTCCCCTAACTAATTAACCACTGACATTTCCCTATAAAAAAACTAGAATAGTTTAACTTGTATAGACAGAATTACAGGAAATGTCATTCTAGAAAGTGAAATTTTTCTAGATAGAGTGGATGTTGAAGTTTATTTTTCTTGTTTTTAGCAACGGATTTGTTTGATCTATGTACATAATACCTGCTAGATAAGCTTGACTACTTGGAGATGAAATTCCATTTTTCATTGTGCTATGTTTCTTTTACTAAATTATGGTCTTGATATTATGTTGTAGCAGCAGCAAATATGGAGTTCAACAGTTTTAGATCAAAGAGATGACAAAAAGGAGGAAGATGGTTCAAATGAGTGGGATTCTTGCAAACCAGGAGAAGATGCTTAAATTTATGGAAACTTTTTTTCAGAGTCATCCACGCCCGCCTTCATCTCCACCTGAAAATAACTGAATGTATTTTTTGTTTTTTGTAAGCTACTAGTTTTGTGAAACTAAAAGGTTCATGTATTTTTTTGATGAATTAACATTTCGTTTGTATGGATTATGGTTATACGTTTTATTAGTAATAGAAAATGTTTGTGTTTTCTTAAAAATTTTGTAGCTTATGTTTTAAAGAACCGCTCCTTTGAGATCAAAGGCTTCTTACAATTATAGGTGGAAATGGATAAATTAAAATAATTGGTATTGAAATCCCTCGCTAATAGGGAAAAATAGTTTCCCTCACTGTTAGGGAGGAAATTGTTCCATCGCTATTAGCGACGGAATGTATCCCTCTCTATTAGCCACGGAATATATCCCTTTATATTAGCGATGGAAATCATCCCTCTCTCTTAGCGATAGATATTTCCCTCTCTAATAGCGACGGAAAAATTCCCTCTCTATTAGCGACGGAAATTCAGAATCCCTCGCTAAATATTTAGTGACGCCAAATTTCGTTACGGATTTTGGTTCGTCACAAATTCTGTCGCTAAAATGATTAGCGACGGATTTTCCTTGTTTAGCGACGGATTATTTCCCTCTCTAATTTTCGTTTTTCTAGCTGTGAAAGAATGACATTTAAGACTTGGAAGAAAGATGAAGGAGATTGATGAAACGGAAGAAGGATGAAGGAGATGGACAATATGAGTGAAGGTGTGAGTACACCTTGAAGTCGTGTTCCCCTACTTCCTTTGAAGAAAGGTGGAGGTGGAGCTAAGAGAGGAGAAAAGTTGAGAGAGAAGAAGAGGTCAGGAGACAGCATCATAGAAGGAGAGAGAGAGAGAGAGAGATTTTGATTTTGATTTTGAAGAAAGAGAGATGGTGAGAGTTAAAAATTGAAATTTGAATCTGACGCTCAAGTTTGGAAAAGGTGGACCATAAAGGGTAAAATATTGCTTAGTTGGCAAACAATGATTGGAGGCCATTTTGGTGATTTTGTTAGTGGGTTCTTGCCATCAATTTATAATAGATATGTTTTCAACTTCTAAGACAACGTGAGAAATCAGTGGGCTTGAATTATATATCAGGTTGTACGAAAAAAAATTATTTATATATATCTCGAATTAATTTAATTCTTGTATCCTCAAATCACTAATGGAAAAAAGGCATTTCATATCGGTTAAAATTGACATTTCATATCGGTTCCTGAACCGATGCCGAAAAAGGAGATATAAAAAAAGGGACATTTCATATCGGTTCCTGAACCATTATGAAAAGTTTTTTTATATCGGTTATATATGCGAACCGATATGAAAAGTCTGTTTTCGCTTATATTTGACATCAGTTATATATGCGAACCGATATGAAAACTGATTTTTAACATCAGTTTTCTATGGGAACCGATATGAAAAGTCTCTTTTTTTTTAAAAAAAAGTGAGGTTTCCAAGATCATTGTCCATCATTCTTTTAATGATGTTCAAATTATTGTATCAATCATCTCATGAGCATGTGATTCCTTCGTTAAATTCACAACCAAAAACAAGTAAATCTGTACTGCACAATACTGAATTGTATATAATAACATCACGAAAATTAGATTGTATATAATTAACAATGCTGAATTGTACAACACAATACTGAATCTCACAATACTGAATCTGTACAGCACAATACTGAATTGTATATAATTAACAACACAATACTGAATTGTATATAATAACATCAACAAAACAAAATGATTAAAAAATCTGGTTATACTAAATCATTGAATGTCTTTTTGTTGAGACTAAATATTGTGAAGAGATAGCTTCGGCTTCAATACCATTCATGTACACCATATCTGTTACTTAAGGTCTTTTTGATCTTCAACTTCAATTGAAGCATTTCTTCATGAGAATGTCAATCTGAGAGTCGTAATTCAAAGGTCCATAAATGTACACTGGCCTTATAGAAGTCCAATTGACATCCTTTGATTGCAGTAAGCTCTCTGTTTCAAGCTTTTCCTTGTGCCTTCTCTTAGGATCAACTGCATCGACCTATCACCAGGAACCGAACCAGGGAGTTAAGCGAAATTATTTATATTGTAAATTGAGAAAAGATTTAGAAAGAACATCTTCATGTGTATAAAATAAGATTGAAAAGAGCAACTTTCTGTGTAACTAACCAAGGGATTAAATAAGACCCTCCTATCACAATATTATTTCTAATGATTTCAATTGTCTACTAATAGTCTGTGGGATGTTGCAGCAATGTGACAGTTTAAGGCAAATCATGCCACTGGGACATAATTTGATATCCTATATTTTAAGTAAGATCTTGCCATATAAGAATTCTATAAGTGAAAAACCTTATGCAAAGTATGAAAAATATGTATATAAACATTATAACTGTAGTAGCGAAAAATAATATGAATGAGTACAAGCCACAGACAATTTCATCAAAATGGAAAAAGAGTCAGAAAAAAAGGTTCGATCCCCTTTTTTGAATTTCTCGAACCAAGGGATCCATGAATAGGGATCCTAATGCATATAGATGCAAGTCACAGCAGATTTTTGAAACCAGAAGAGTGAAGGTGTAAGAGAATGTAAACTGACCTAAGCATGAGGCAATAAATCAGATTTGAGATACACACCAGCAGAAGAGCATGAGGTAATACTTAATAATTTGTGCATTTTGTGGTAATTAATACTTAATGACTAGTACTACTACAACTTACTGTTATAGCTTAGGCAGAGCATCCAGTATGGGCTCAACTTCTTCTGCCTCTCTCCCTGAAACATATGCCAAAATCATGATTTGAATTTGAATACAGAGAAATCATGAAAAATCCCCATCTAAATATGAGAGAGTTAGATATATATGACATGGTATTCAGTAAGGTGAACAATAAGCACACAAGTTGTGAACAGGTAGGAATCTACACACCATTTATGTCGTAAACAACATCAAACCCTTTTGCAGATAGACTGGACTTTACAAATTCATAGTCTTTCCTGCCCCCTTTCAAATGCAAAATCTGGGAAATAAAAAAAATTACACAGAATGAGTGCTCCAGCCTCCAGGTATGATGATGACAAAAATAAAGTGTTACAGCAAAGGTTTTAAATCACAGTTACATTGAAATTCTTGATATTATAGAGAATCGCAATCATATGCTATTGACGCGACCTCAATAGCATTTGCATTACAGTCACGGAAACATCAAAAACCTTGATGTCACGGTCCAAATTGTGGTTGCAGACCTTCACAACATGCCTTACGGGCAGGCTTGTCCAATGTTTACATTTACATATAGCAATTTAGCATACCTTAGAAGAAAAATCAGCAAAATCACTGTCTGATTCACCCGACAATTGTTGAGTAATAGGCGCTTTTCCTCTTGTAAATAAAGTCACCTACCAAATTCATAAGTTATTTAAATTTAAGGCATAAAAGATATCCAGTCATATTAATGGGCAAGTCATATTAATTTACCTCAAGACCTTCCTTAACAAGGAGCCTAGACAAAAAAACACCAATGAACCTTGTTCCTCCCATTATGAGAACTTTCTTGTTGCTTGATGTTGAGCACAAAAACCCTTTTGACTGCCATGCTTTTCTTTTCAACCGTAACAAAAAAAGTCAGCATTTTGATAACAATGTTAATGAAGTAATCTCTAAATACACCTTCATAGGAATGAATTTGAAGTTAATTAAAGATAAAGAGTTATTGCATGAATGAATTCAAATTATTGGCATGATGAAACGTAGAAAGGGAAAAGAGGAAGGAGGGGGACCTGAATTTGAGTTTGAAGTCTGGTTCCGGTGAAGTAACCTCTTAGGTAATTTTACCAGCAACATGAAATTTCACATAACTCAGCTCATGAATAGAGATAAACAACCCAGAAAAAAGCATGAAAAAATCAGAGAGTGAGATTTAGTTCGCACTTCGCAGAGAACAAAACTAAGAAATCAATGGAAACCAAAGAAAAAACCTAAATCAATTGCATAAGAGGAAAAAACATAATAAAACCCTAAAGCGTAAAATTGAGAGAGAAATCTGAAAGGAACCAAACCAGTGTAGAGAAATAGATGGAAAACGAAGGAAATCGTTCACGACAGATCCGGAGAAGCAATGGAAAGAACAACGAGTATACTTTAACTGATCGGTGGGAAATGAGGCTCACCAAAAAACAGAGAGAAGAGATTCGGGCTCACCAGAAAACAGAGAGAAGAGCAGAAGAAGACGGAGGCGGCGGCGTGAAGGCGTAGACGCCTGCAACGCGTGTGGGCGGTGATTGTGCGTCGTTTTGGTTCGTTCCTCTTCGTTGGTGATTTCAGTTCGCAGGAAGCATAGAGAAGTGAGATGAGGGCTCGCCGGAGCTCCTGGCTGAGGGGTGGTGGTGATGCTTGAAGTTGGGCAACAATGGTTTGAGATGAGAGAGAACACAGAAGGTCCAGAAAGAGAGAGAGCTGAGGAAGAAGAGTCAAAGATTGGGTAGGGTTGTCTGCGAACTTGAACGTATGATGAACGGAAAGGAAGATGCGAGAGGGGAGAGAGATGCGTAGGGTTTTCTGCGAATGAGGGTGAGAGGGAGCGAAGGTGGAAGCCAAAATTTGTTTCGTTTCTATAACGGGTGGTTTGTGACCCGTTATGGAATCCTAAATTTTTGGACTTTCAATAACGGTTATAGAATAGAACCGATATGAAAGATGGTTTTTGCACTTTCTATATCGGTTCCTATGGCAACCGATATAAAAAAAGTAAATTTAATTACAAAACTGCCACCGCGTCACTTTTAACATCAGACCGTTTTTAACCGATATAAATGACAGTTATAAAATGCATTTTTTCCACTAGTGAATAGTTTCGGAAGAGATTGTGTTATGGAGAGAACCATCCAATATTTGTAATCAAAATCAAATCTCTAATCTCATTGCATAAATTGTTTCAAAATCAAACTTTCACAAAAAAAGTATGAATGAAGCTCCTTGTGGTGAATTTTGAGAAGCTAGAAAATGAAGCTTTTGACGTGATTTCTGCTGCGCTTTGTTTGACGTTAACGCACACCCCAACATGCTAGAAGTAAAATTGGATCAAATTAACAGAAGATAGAACTCGAATTTCAAACCATAAAATGATAAAGGAAACACAAAAGATGGAGAGGAATATGTAAAGAAGTGAGGATCAGCAGAACCAAGAAGATTATGCTTCCTCGTTTAAGTGCCAAACCTTTTCATTCCAAACAACTTTGAAGCTGGCTTGACTTGCTTCTTTCTCTTGTTCTAACGTTACGATGCCTTTTATCCCTCATGAAAAAATTTGTTTTCTCATTACCTTAGATGAATAGATTGGGCAGTTTGAAATTTGCGTGTTGAGCACCTGAGAGATCGAATCGAAAATGGTTGTGCTTTTCACACCATTCAATTATATGTCAGTCGTATTCAACTAATTGTATGACTTCATCTGGTGTTATGTACCTTGCCTCGAATTCTTGACTCCGGGGTCTGCGGTTGGTATCTAATGTGTCGTTATCTTCTTTTGGCTCGAGGCCGGATTCTTCCGAGGTTGATAATCGTCGAGTCGACTTCTTCCAAGGTTGAACTCGGCGGGGTCGGGTACCTGCAGACACTCTGATGCTAAAGTCAGCAAAGAGAAGTCAGTGAGGTGCAAATGAGTGAAAAAAGCATTCCTGGATATGTGGGCAGGACACGTATTTGTAGACGCGGAGTGCCGGGGTTTCGTGAAATGTATCTGATCCAGACCGTTGGACAATAAGAGTGAACGTGTGAGTATACCTTGAAGTCGTGTTCCCCTACTTCCTTTGAAGAAAGGTGGGGGTGTAGGTGGAGCTAAGAGAGAAGAAAAGTTGAGAGAGAAGAAGAGGCCAGGAGACAACATCATAGAAGGAGAAAGGATTGAGAAGGAACCGAAAGATATAATTAGGACAGAATGCTTTTGAGAGAGAGAGAGAGAGAGAGAGAGAGAGAGAGAGAGAGAGAGAGCTTTTGATTTTGAAGAAAGAGAGATGGTGAGAGTTAAAAATTGAAATTTGAATCTGGCGCTCAAGTTTGGAAAGGTGGACCATAAAGGGTAAAATATTACTTAGTTGGCAAAAAATGATAGGAGACCAGTTTGGTAATTTTGTTAGTGGGTTCTTGGCATCAATTTATAGTAGATATGTTTTCAACTTCTAAGACAACGTGAGAAATCAGTGGGCTTGAATGATATCCCGGGTTGTACGAAAAGGAGCTGTTGGTTTCGTTTGAAAGTGGTTTGGACGATTGCGGGGATTGTTCGAGTGGTCACCGTTCGGTTATTTCGCGTGGAGACTTGATTTCGAACGAACTCTCCAAACCGGTGAGTTTTACTCACGTATAGGGTTTTTGGCATTTTGATTTTGATGATTTTGATATACTCGATATTCTGACTTAGAAACGATATTTGAGTCGAAAACCATTTTTCTAAAATATCGCGTATTACGGTTTTTGCAAAATTATATATAAGTTATATTGATTGTGGACTGGAATTATGGACTGGAATGCAATATATATTATCTGTTTTGAGGTTGGATTTCGATCGGAATTGGGATTGGACGCGAACGGAGAAGCGAAATGAGAGAAACGGAATGAAATCGGATTACAGAACAGGGCACACGGATCGTGCGCCCCTGTGGCACGAACCGTGCGCCAGCTTCGCAGGATGGTTAATTAAAGGCTAAAGTGCTCTCGGGGTCCCTTATCTTTATTTAAAGTAACGATTTGGTCCTTTATCTTTTTTTTGTCCCAAATCAGTCCTTTATGTTTTAAATTTTTGACACATAAATCCTTTTCTGTCCCAAATCAGTCCTTTATGTTTCAAATTTTTAACACATAAATCCTTTTTTTTGACACATAAATTAGCACTGTTAACGGAAAAGGATTTATGTGTCAAAAATTTGAAAGATAAAGGACTTATTTGGGACAAAAAAAACATAAAAGACTAATTCGTTACTTTAAATAAAGATAAGGGACCCCGGGAGCACTTTAGCCTTAATTAAATGGTGCATCACGCGCGAGTCGTGCGCCCCTAGGGCACGGACCGTGCGTGTGGTTCTAACTCGGGGTGCAAATTTCTCGTTTCGTCTCTCATTTTGATTCCAAACCTCTTGTAATCTTCTTCCCAACCAATTGCGATAATATTACCTTGATAAAATCATTGTTTTGAAGGTATTCAAATTGATTTATGAGAAAAGGTTTTGAAAGTATAAATATTCGAAAAACCGAAAAGTAGACCGTGTGTGAGTACATGTTTTGAATAACTAATCAGATTATGTGTACAACTTGGTACCGTATTATAACGCCGGGTGTCTAGTATCGTATTCATCAAAACGGGTTATAGAACAACGATAGATATAAACTATATTGAATATAGAAGTCGGCCCAATGCGGGTGTGATATATAAATTATATCAAGTTGGGTGACGACCCAACGAATAGCATGCTAGGAGGGGAAGGTCATGAGCCCCTACCCTAGGCCCTGGAAACGTTATGGAATAGTTACTAACGGGGGTTTTTCGGGATTGTGGCTGTTGCACGACCGATATTATGCTAAGTTGAATGCACGATTCGCCGAGATTGTGGCTGTTGCACAGTCGATGTTTCGATTGTTAAGCTTGTAATGGTAAAGAACCTTACAAGGCTTAAAAATAAGTGAATACATTAACTATGTTGTAACGGTTTTATAATTGAACCGAGTGATTGTGAGGGGGCACGGTAGGACTTACTGAGATATGTTATCTCACCCTATCATTGTTGTGGTTTTTATAGATAAACATGGAAAAAGGAAGACAAGGAGACACTGAGATATGTTAACTTGTAGTCTTGATGTTTCCGATTGTTCTTCTTTTGTTGTTTCTGTTATGGTTATGTAACTTGTATTTGATATGAGTTTTATAAATCTACTCCGCTTCTCTGTTTATGATATTGAATAATAGACTCTGTATTCTTTTTAAGTTGTGAACCAAGTGAACTTCATGGAAATGAAGACAGATGAATCTGAGATATTATGTTTTATTATCGGAAAAATTTAGTATGTTCAATATCTAAACAGGGATTGTGTCATCTGATTATGGCTAAGCTGTGCATTTCAATATATCTACATGTTAGAAATATTGGGGTGTTACATATATATATATATATATATATATTTATTGGTTTTCATCAATAGCTTCTTTAATTTTTACTTCCATTTTATGGAGATCTTCGTCGTCAATTTTATTCCACCATTTTGAGAAGAAATGTCTTCTAAGGATTGGATCATTGTATTTGTTCCTAGTGGTGGTAATTGCCCACCTCCATATCCAAGGAATTTGGAATTTAATAAAGAAAAAACAAGGACCCTGTCCAGTGATCATTTTTGAAGCATTTTTCAAAAATAAAGGATTATGATCACACCATGAATTATATAAATTCAATAGACTTTCTGGTAAAATTTCTATTGAAGGACCAATTTTCCTCCACCAATTAAAAAACCATTGTGGTATAGGTTTGGCCAGAATTTCTGGGTTAACACTGAAAAACCATGAGTGCTTATTCTTCGGATTTTGATAATAAAATGCCGAAGAAAAAGCTTGGATATAATCCCAATAATTAAAGTGAACATTATTTCCTTCAGCAATTTTTATTGCCTTGTCTCCATTTGGATTTAAACCCCATTCTCTGGGTGTCATTATCTTATTGATATGACATTTACTGTAATTAATAAAATTATCAGGATTATTATTCTGATAATAATGAGTTATTGTTACTGATTCAGTAACTCGAAGTAAAACTTCTAAATGAGGTCTAGACTTACCATTAAGTCCAGGATATCCTCTAGATTCGAGGTATCTTGTTTTAATTGACCATCCATCATTAGGAATCAATTCCATATCATCTTCTTCGACATACATTATGTCTTCAGTGATTGGATTTTCACAATATTCTGTGACTTCATTAACAGGATTATCATTAATCACTGTATCTTTGTAAGAATTTGTCTTACTCGAAGAAGGTATATCTTCTTTCTTTTGTGACTGTCATACCCCAATTTTGTCCGGCTTAGGTCAAAACCCTAATTTTCAAAAATAAATAAACCAAGTCTTAGCATTCATCCTAGAGGTTAGGAAGAGCATCATGCTTGCATCTTAGAAGTTTCAGAATGCATTTTAGGTTTAGAAAAGCATTGCATGGCATTTTAGAGCACTTTAGAGCATTTCTAGGGTTTCTAGGGTTTTTCCTAGATCAAAGGGTATTTTGGTAATTTCGCCAAAAAGACTTATTTTCTCATCATGCATGCATTTCTAGAGTTTTAGAGTCATCCAAAGGGTCTCAGGGTCATTGTTAGAGTGGAAATGAAGTTTAGAGCAAAATCAGGGTTTTTGGGACCAAAAGGGCATTTTGGTCATTTCACTAAAATAAATATTTTCTCAGTAAAAAAACCATTATGCATCTCTTGAGGAATTTATGTGAGTCCAAGTGAGTGGAGTTGTGCATTTTTTGTGCATCATTGGAATATTTTTGGCATGAAATTCGGTTTTTGAACAAAAGGGTAAAATGGTCATTTCCTTTGGATTGGGGTCAACAAATCAATTTTGGGATTGGTGAGATCATAAAATTCAGAGCCCAATCATTGAATCATGGGGCATGGCCCAAAATGGTAAGATTAATGAAGAATTATCTAGAAAAAAAAATCAAGAAAAAGAAAGGATAATTAGAAAGGTAGTGGGAGACAAATAGTACAATGACAACTTGCAATTACTCTCTCTCTCTCTCTCTTGTCCTTTGGCTGCGAATTCCAGCCATTTTTTCCCCATTTTTGGTTTATTTTATTGATTGCAAATTGTGTTTAAATCATGGCCTTCCATTCAAGTGTTAAATGCAATCCTCACCCTTCATTTGAATTAAAATGGCACTCTTGTAATATGCTTCATGAGAAAATACATTTTTGTAATTAAGCTTATCCTTCACTCACCTCCTTAAGCTAAACCCCTCAGCCCTCTCTCTCCTCACTTTGTGCTTTCTAATTGCCCCTAATCCATGTGACATTTGATCTTGACCCTTGGTTCCAAATTTAGATGCAATCCTAGAGCACCTAAAAAAATAAGAGACTAAATTACCCTTAAACCTAGTTTCATCCTATAAATACCTCCCTCATTCCCACACCTAGGATGGATCTTTTTTGCTTCTCATTTGCCTCTCATTCTCCTACACAAAAACCCTAGCACACCAAAAGCACCTCCTCCCCCTCTCCTTCCTCACCAAAACCGTAGCCTCTCCCTCCCTCCTCCATATATTTTCTTCAACTTTTCACCACCAAATCCTCCATTTCTTGTTAGATCACCATCCTTCCTTCCATTCTCTTCAAGGTTGCATCATCAAATTGCTAGTAATTTTTTGAGCTTATCACCTTCTTCATTTCATTATAGTTTTGAGGTAATCCTTGAAGCTTTGCACCTCATATTTAATTTTCTTGCATGATCTCTCCTCTACTCCAAACTCCTTCTTGATTGTTGTTTGCTTTGAGGATCCATTTCAAACATTTTGACAAAGACTTAGGGAGCTTTGGGTGTTTGAGATGGGTCCTTGGCCTTGAAGGAGTTATTCTTCTATTTGAATAATTTCCCTTGCATCTTTACATATTATGCACTAAATTTCATAAATAAATTGTTGTCTATGGGCTCTAGCATTTTCGCATATCATGAAAAAAATTAGGGTTGATATGATTTTGTTTCACTTCCTTGCTTAATCATATGAATCCTTGTAAAAAATAGATCTATGTTGCTTTGTGTTAATTTTGTTGTTTTCTTTATTAAATAAAATGTGGATCTATGTTTCCTTTGGTTCCCATGCTTATAGATCTAAAAATATTTCTAAGTTGATTTTGTTGTTGTTCTTTGTTTAATGATGTTAAATCTTGTTATTAGTATTTCATTTTAGTGTTAAATGTTACTTTTGTTGTTTGATGATTTAGCAATATGATTCCCACTAGTGCCTAGTGCACCTTGACCTAAGTGGTGAAGATTGCTAGAAATGACTCAATTTAGCGATGTGTTTATTTAATCTTTGCATTTTCATTTGCTTGTTGTAAATTGTTGATGATAGGCAAGTTGATTCTCACTAGTGCCTAGTGCACTTTTCCCAAAGTGAGAGGATTGCTCTATGTGATTCAACCTAGTTATGTGTTTATTTAATCTTGGTATTTTTAATTTGCTTATTGTTCATTGTTGATGATAGGCAAGTTGATTCTCACTAGTGCCTAGTGCACTTTTCTCAAAGTGAGAGGATTGCCCTATGTGATTCAACTTGGCTTTAGTGTTTATTTACTTGCTCTTGTATTCTAATTTTATTATTGTCCATTGTTGATGATAAATCATATGATTCCCACTTATGCCTAGTGCATCATATTCTAAGTGGTGAGGATGGTTTTAGATGATTCAACCTTCTCCTCTCAATTTCTTAATGAATAAAAGATGAGATAGTTAGGTTTATGGTTTAAGGTCCATGGGGTATTGCAAAGGATAGGTTACCCAAAACCTTGATGCTCCCTCCTCTTTGATTGTGTTATTAGCCTTTGCGCCCTTATTCATGAATGCAAAGGATAGGCCTACCTTAGCCTTGATGCAATTTCTCCTTTTGTTCATGTTATCGAGAAATCGTTGCTCATATGTTCCTTAGTTTAATTAAGACAATTCTATGCCTATGATCAATTGCTTGCTTGTTTTTGATGCATTTTAAATGTCTTGATTCAATTATATGCCATTCCATCCATGTGTATGACCTCCTAATGAATACGTAAGTCTACATACATGTTGTAGCATAGAGTCATTAGGGTAAATACACCCCTTCCTACACACACACATTTGCTTTGAGAACTTCATCTTGCATCCTTGATAAGTGGATCTTTTGATCATATTGGCATGTTTAGTCTTAATTAATGTTCAACATATGCATGATTCCGTAATCATTGAATGTGCTTGAATTTTGTAACCAATCATTGATAATAACTACACCCCTTTCTTTTTCCAAAAAAAAACTTTCAAACTCTTTTCCAATTAATGCGAGTTATTAGTGACTATCACTCAAAGTCTTGGCTTGTTTGATTGTCATGAACGCCATCAAGGGTTATTAGTAATGATCACTCAAAGCCTTTGCTTGCTTGATCATTATGAAAGCTTTTCCCCTTTAAAACCCTTTTCAAAAACATTTTTATTAGAACTACGTCGCTTTGATTCCCATTTGGGATACGTAGGAGCGAGTCACGTTCTCGTCAAGCGCAACAAATAAAAATCCTTTTCGCAACCCTAAACCAATCATTTTCACAAAACAAACCAAAAAGTCATTTTCAAACCCATTGTTATTAGTGACTATCACTCTAAGCCTTGGCTTGTTTGATTGTCATGAATACTATCCGGAGTCATTAGTAATGATCACTCAAAGCCTTTGCTTGCTTGATCATTATGAAAGCTCTTCCCCTTTTCAAACATTTTCGAAAACCAAAAAAACCAAGAACTACGTGTGATTTGATTCTCTACCAGGAGATACGTAGGACCAGAGGGCGGCCGACCTCTGTCAATTGCATTAATAAAAAACTTTCTTTTCTCTTTTAATTCACTTTTCTCATTTTTCTCAAAAAGTACAAAAATAAATAAGTGTTTATCGAGTCCTTTTTTTATTATTATAAGGGTAAAAACATTATTTTTGAATTAATAAATGTTTACACATTTAGTTAAAAGGTAACCTTCTTTAAGAAGGATGTCGTAGGGTGCTAATACCTTCCCTACGCATAAACGACTCCCGAGCCTAAAACTGGTCCGCAAGACCCCCTTATCCACTCAATAGGGATTTTCCAATGTTTGCCCTTAAACTAAAACTTTGGTGGCGGCTTCATTGCAAAAATGACGAAGAATCCCTCCTTCGGATTTTTCGGTCGCTACAGCTGGCGACTTCACTGGGGACTAATTAAGAGAGTCAAGCTAATTAACTAAATGTGTAAGTTTTATTAGCTTTATATTTTGTTTTTACCCTTATTCTTATTTTATTTATTTATTAGCATTTCTTATATTATTTAACCTTAGGGTAGATGACTCTTTTGTTACTATTGTTGTACATCTTGTCCAGTTTGGTTAGTTTAGGTATTTTGCTCTCATCACACACCTCACTTACACTTTTGCACACACCTTTGAGTGGGGCCCTATACCCGGGTCTGCAAATAACTTAGGACGAGTGGAGATTATTAGTGACAGTCATTCTGGATTTTATCTGTCTGACTCTCATGAAAGTCTCAGCCAGAGTACGCTCTTTTATGGTATCCCACACCAGGTAGCTCGCTATCGTTGTGGATCATATCATGAAAGGGATTTTAGCTCTAGAGACCGTTGTGAGGAAGTGAATAGAGCCACCTGAGAGATTGATCACATAAACAACCCTAGACCATGTTGAAAATTCCAGTTTAGACATGACCCACCTAGGACACAGGGGCATTATACTTACTGTCTCTATTAATCTTGGTTAGCATTTCTCCAAAATAAAATCACTCAAAAAAAAAACATTTCATGCTTCCTTCATTTGCATACACAGGAGACGACATCACTCATTCCATTCATCATACAAAAATCATCATGCATTCATAACAAAATCATTCTTTTCACATGCATCACGTTACCATTTCCCCACCATACATTTCATCATCTCTAAATAACAAAAATATCATCTGCATTATTTGTCCATCTTGCATATCCACACTGGAAAAAAAATATCACTGCGGTATTATATATTCTTTCATCATTTCATTCCCTCTTCATGCATTATATGAAAAAAGGGGGGCATTTATTTCTTTCACATCCATTTTAAAGGCATTCCTCTCATGCATCATAAAAAAAAAAAAATTATTCCTCTTACATGCATCTCATATTCCTACATGCATCAAAATAAAAATCCGAAACTTCCCCATTATGGCATCATTCATCATCCATACCAGTTTAAGGTACCCTTCCGTCACATTCAAAAATCATCACGCATTTCATCTCCATTGTTGCTCATGTACAACAAACATCCATATGTTCATGCATTATACTTTATTTCAAAGAAAACATATAAGAAAATCACCATGCATTCATACTAAAATGATTTTTCCATAAGCATTTTATTATCATTCCCCTACCATGCATCTTATCATCTAGAAAATAACAAAAATATCATTCATCTCATTCAAAGTGCATCATCTTGCACATCCATACACCAAAAATAATAAATAGCACATTGGTATTATAAAAAAATTGCATTCATTCATTATTTCATTACTCCTCTTCATGCATCATAAAGGAACAAAAACAAAAGTCCTTCATTCTCATGCATCTCAAAAACAGCTCATTCATGCGTCATAAAAAACAAAAACAAAAGTCCTTCATTCCTATGCATCTCCAATACATTATCTCCTTCATGCATCATAACAAAAACAAAAGTCATTCATTCCTCTCATACCCATCTCAAGGGCATCAGTCCTCTCACATGCATTGAAACAAAATTAGGAATTGCATCGTTCACCATCCAATAGTTTTGTTGTTGTTTTGTTAGCCTCTCACTCTAATTGAACTTTAAAAAATAAAAAATAAAAAATAAAAAAATCACACGCTTGCTTAAGGTATCATTATGCATTTCATTCACCTGCATCATTGTCTGTGTACAACAACATTCATATGTTCATGCATTCTGCTTTATTCAAATAATTTTCCAAATAAATAAAATATGAAACTCATAAGTTTTTTTGACACACTGTTTGATGAGAGACGATGCCTTCTTGAAAATATATTTTAATTGATTCCTCTTCCTTGGAAAATGTTGTCATACCCTAACTTGATTCACCAACATCAAGTCTTTTACCCTTCACCCCATATACATCCTACTCATACCTACAACATTTATGGAAACCATCCACCCACCTAACCCTTCAATGGAATTCACCAATAACTCCTCCACCATCATGGTCACTACAATATTGACCATATCATAGGCTTGACCCTTAGCCACTGCGTGCCCCACCAAGGACACCAGCCAACATATATCTCACACCCGTGATAAGAAGCGTAAATGTCTATTTTGTTAACTTGTGTGGTTTTGACAATTAAAATTGCTCTATCTTAAGCGGTGTTAACTCTCCACCAAGCATTTGCAAAATAAACTAACATGACCTGTGTGTTTATCGTTGTTCGAGTCAGTTATACTACCCCCATCTTTCTTCATTTTCAAAACCAGATCCAACCATCCATAGAAGGCCCAGTCCCCACAAGAGTATTTCACTTCACGAATAACACTTTGTACGCTCCATACTGGGGTAGAGTAATGATCACTAAGATTTTCTGCTAGCTTTCTAAACACTCGTGCAAGTCCTTTGAGTAAAAAAAAACAAAAGAAATCCAAAAAAGAAAAGCCCGTTAGGTTGAAAACTCGCGAGAGCAGCCTAAGCAAAAATTAGGGCATAAAAAAATAATAAATAAGGAAAAGCAAATATGTTAAAATGAAGTTTTGTCCTATAGTTACAATTTCGAGAAAATAAGCAATCATGTTTTGAAGTGAAGCTTGGCAACTTTCCCACATCCTAAAAAGAGAAATACCCTTTGCCACCCACTTCGAGCCAAGAAAATCAAAAATCTTTCAAACACCTTAGACAATGATCAATCCCATATCTGACAGCTCGCTCAGCTCGAAAGAAAAAAGAAAAATCACAAAAAAGTGAAATTCAAAAAAGAGGATCGAAAAGTCCTAAAAAAAAAACAAAAAAAACAAAGTGGTAGAAATTGTGAGCTGACACTTCACACCATCGAGCATATAAAAGATCCTTGTCTGAAATAAACCCTCAAACACTTCCTTTGGCCTAAGCATCCTATCCTCCATAAACCCTCAAATGCGCGCTACAACCCTAAAACAGGCTCATTCTACCATGAAGCGCATAAAAGATTCTTTGTTTCAACCAACCCCGAACACTCTCAGGAGCAAAGTAATCATTTCCTTCATGAATCATTAACCACTGGCCATATTACAATCCAAAGGCCTATTCTGATCAGTGATTGGTTGCTTCCATTTTTCTCAAAGCTTACACTCTAGGACAAAATAATCGGAATAATTTATTTGCTAAAAAAAAAACAAAGAGAAAAATATTATTACACAAAAAATAAATAAAAATAAATAAAAACTTAAAAGGGCTTGCACGCTCGAAGTTCATCAAGAGAAGATAACAGTGATCATCAACAAAGTGAATTTTCATCGAACCAAAAACTCGTGACTGTCTTAGCTTGTGGAATCCTTCCCAAGGAAAACCACAAATCCCTACTAAGACAGTTACTTGACTTATCATATCAAAATGGGGCAATACCCCACCCTCCATTCCACTCAAACTCAGGGAGATTTTTTAGCATCCCCAAAACACCCTCATCTTTCATCCCGTTCATATACTACACTCATGTAGCCATACCAGACCAATTTCCAAACCATTATTCTAACTTTACACCCTGTCACAATCCCACTCGAGATGGGGCAATCTTCACCTTTCATGGATTGGGGCAACCTTGTCCTCTTGTAGATCGGGGCATCATATCCCTCGGCCCGAAAGAATCCTTCTGCCTCCCATTCCATTCATTCCTAGCCACGCGTCACCCCAATACCTGCATAGTTCCCAATCCCTCAACCAGGCTATATCCTTAGTTGTCATTGTCCAAAGGCAGACTGTTTCACTCCCCACTATTTGAAGTCAAAATTGGGGCAGTCAAACATTTTTACCTTGGGGCAAGCTTATCTCTCATAAGTTGGAGCCAATAAACCTCATCCTCCACTCCACTCATGTGTCACACTTAACTATACCCTACATTTCTTGAACCCTGAGTCAACTGGCACATTCATTTACATTCGCACTGTTTTTCATATTTATTAAGCAAATGCTTCAAAGAGAGAGACACACGATAATGACAATCCCTCTAAGTTAACATCTTAGACTTGAAAGCTTAGTCATCATGGGTCATCATAACCAAATGAGAACCCATCTGCAAATACACATCTCAATCTCTAGAAAAGGGCACTAATACATTGCCGCAAGCCACATTTTTCAAGATGACAATCTTGAGCTTACCAGAGTTCAAGTCCAAGCCATCAAAAATCTTTCTTCCAAGGAACGATCAATTCAAAAGGTTCAGCTCTCTGTTCCCAGCATCAAAAGTTTTGTTTCTCATCAAACATTTTTGCATCCTTACAAAAACAAAAAAGTGTTGTTACCAACAAATCATGCATTATACATGTCCTCATTATTCTAGAATTAAACCATGCATCTGATCATACCCATCACAACTCTTTCATACAAGTATGATACATGCATTCACATTCCACTTGTTTTGCCTACACGATTTTGCCTCTTGTGCATTACGCATTGCGTATGCGGGCATGCATAGCCACGCTTAACATGTATCGCTTCAATAAAAATGTCAAATGCCGGTTGCATCATTACCAAAAGTCTGTCTACATCCCAATCAATCACATCATTGCACCATGTATTTAGGCATTTCCTTTTATTCACCGTAGCGTTTGCATCAAAATATTACGTATCCATCACATTCATATACTCATTTCATGCATTCTTCAAATACCAAAAAGACAATAAAACGAAAAAAAAAAAAAAACCTCCCACATCCCAACAAACATCCAATCATTGCATCATACAACATCAAGTCATGCAGCTACCACGACCCTTCATCTAAGCATTACGTGTGCACGTTCATTCATTCATTCATTCATTGATTCATTCATTCATTCATTCTTTTATTCATGAAAAGGGGCAAAACAAGAGAAAACCAAAAAGGCAAAAATCATCCACATTGCACCCGTTACTCCCACCAAAGCATAGGTCATTCCATCATGCAATCAACAGTACATTTGCATTCGCATGTTATCTGCATCCGCATCCACAGCTTATCAATTTCTGTTTCTGACCAACTTCAACATCCATCATTCACGGGCCTTTTGTAGTCCATTCACCTTCGCATTGCACATTCATCACATTGCATACCGTTAACACTTTTTTGCTTCGATAGACGTGCCAAGTGCCGGTCTCATCGTTGCCCAAAGCTTTCTACTTCACCAATCATATCATTTGCTATGCATTCATGTATTTCCTTTATTCACCATAGCATTTGCATCAAAGTATTACATTCGCATTATATTCACATTCGCATTGCATGCATCAAGAAAAGAAGCAAAATAAATAAGAAAAAAGCAAAAAAAAAAATCCATCCATTACATTCATCGTCACACCAAAAATTAATCACTACAGTCATATTCACATCTCATTCACCGTTGTCAACTTTCTCATTCCATCAGGTTCAACACCCATGGTATACCCATTTCATTCATCATCTCACGTTCATCACATTACATACATGACATTGTTTGCTTCGATAGATGTCCAAGTGTCGGTCTCATCGTTGCCCCCAAAAAAAGAGTTTTTTTTACATTACTAATCATATCTTTGTACCATGCATGGCATTCGCGTCAAAGCATTACATTTGCATCCCATTCACACTTTGCATTTCATACACTCATATACCAAGAAAAAAAGAGAAAAGCAAAAAAAGACAAAAAGAGGAAAATTGTTCATTCCATCACATTCATCATTCCACCAAAATCAATCAGCACGACCACATTCCTACTTTATCTGCATTCACACACGTTGTTCGTCAACCTCCATGTCCCATCAACTTCGACTCACAGCATCTGCCACATTTCATTCACCCCATTGAACACTTACCATTTCACATACCTATATTGCACGCATATATCATTCATCGCATTTTCAGATATGCCAGATATAGATAGCTTTTCCCTTCTCAGGTAAATGCATTCATTAGGTAAGTCCTTGGCAAGTACGCCATGTGTCAATCCCAATAATTTGTTCCCTCAAAGTCAGTGCTCCAAGCACTGGTCTCATACCACAATCCAGAATCTCAATACTCCTTTAGACCTCCTAGTGGTCCCTCAGAGCCCAAGCGCTCCTTCAGACCCCCAGCGGTCCTTCAGAGCCCAAGCGCTCCTTCAGACCATCAATGGTCCTTCAATCCAGATCGCACGTCGCGTTATCGAGCAACCGACGGATCATCCGGCCCCAGGCCCTTCAGACTAGCTGTGTCCGCCTAAAAAACACAGTGCACGTCCTTCGAGGTGCGCAAGTCAGGTCAACGACCTGACCTTGCCCCCATGGCTGCTCGAAAAAGGCCATCCCCCAAACAGACCGTTTTACTAGTACCGTTGCTAGTTTGCGCTCCTTCAGACCCATTGGTCCATCAGGCTTAGGCATTCCCTTCAGACCTCGTCGGTCCTTCAGTTTAACTCCACTCAATGCGTCAAGCATCGGCTGCGAGTTAGACCATCAGAGCCCCAAGTGCTCCTTCAGATCCCCAGCGATCCTTCTTTACTTTTTGTTCTATATCAACCAATTTTTTTCAATAATTTATAAAAAAGGATGACCTTGACAAAATTAGTGCATTTTTATCTTTATTTCTATTTTACTCGAGAAACCTGGAAAACCCTCCGTATTTCCTAGTAAAATATAAATAAAGAGGGGTAGCTGTCATACCCCAATTTTGTCCGGCTTAGGTCAAAACCCTAATTTTCAAAAATAAATAAACCAAGTCTTAGCATTCATCCTAGAGGTTAGGAAGAGCATCATGCTTGCATCTTAGAAGTTTCAGAATGCATTTTAGGTTTAGAAAAGCATTGCATGGCATTTTAGAGCACTTTAGAGCATTTCTAGGGTTTCTAGGGTTTTTCCTAGATCAAAGGGTATTTTGGTAATTTCGCCAAAAAGACTTATTTTCTCATCATGCATGCATTTCTAGAGTTTTAGAGTCATCCAAAGGGTCTCAGGGTCATTGTTAGAGTGGAAATGAAGTTTAGAGCAAAATCAGGGTTTTTGGGACCAAAAGGGCATTTTGGTCATTTCACTAAAATAAATATTTTCTCAGTAAAAAAACCATTATGCATCTCTTGAGGAATTTATGTGAGTCCAAGTGAGTGGAGTTGTGCATTTTTTGTGCATCATTGGAATATTTTTGGCATGAAATTCGGTTTTTGAACAAAAGGGTAAAATGGTCATTTCCTTTGGATTGGGGTCAACAAATCAATTTTGGGATTGGTGAGATCATAAAATTCAGAGCCCAATCATTGAATCATGGGGCATGGCCCAAAATGGTAAGATTAATGAAGAATTATCTAGAAAAAAAAATCAAGAAAAAGAAAGGATAATTAGAAAGGTAGTGGGAGACAAATAGTACAATGACAACTTGCAATTACTCTCTCTCTCTCTCTCTCTTGTCCTTTGGCTGCGAATTCCAACCATTTTTTCCCCATTTTTGGTTTATTTTATTGATTGCAAATTGTGTTTAAATCATGGCCTTCCATTCAAGTGTTAAATGCAATCCTCACCCTTCATTTGAATTAAAATGGCACTCTTGTAATATGCTTCATGAGAAAATACATTTTTGTAATTAAGCTTATCCTTCACTCACCTCCTTAAGCTACACCCCTCAGCCCTCTCTCTCCTCACTTTGTGCTTTCTAATTGCCCCTAATCCATGTGACATTTGATCTTGACCCTTGGTTCCAAATTTAGATGCAATCCTAGAGCACCTAAAAAAATAAGAGACTAAATTACCCTTAAACCTAGTTTCATCCTATAAATACCTCCCTCATTCCCACACCTAGGATGGATCTTTTTTGCTTCTCATTTGCCTCTCATTCTCCTACACAAAAACCCTAGCACACCAAAAGCACCTCCTCCCCCTCTCCTTCCTCACCAAAACCGTAGCCTCTCCCTCCCTCCTCCATATATTTTCTTCAACTTTTCACCACCAAATCCTCCATTTCTTGTTAGATCACCATCCTTCCTTCCATTCTCTTCAAGGTTGCATCATCAAATTGCTAGTAATTTTTTGAGCTTATCACCTTCTTCATTTCATTATAGTTTTGAGGTAATCCTTGAAGCTTTGCACCTCATATTTAATTTTCTTGCATGATCTCTCCTCTACTCCAAACTCCTTCTTGATTGTTGTTTGCTTTGAGGATCCATTTCAAACATTTTGACAAAGACTTAGGGAGCTTTGGGTGTTTGAGATGGGTCCTTGGCCTTGAAGGAGTTATTCTTCTATTTGAATAATTTCCCTTGCATCTTTACATATTATGCACTAAATTTCATAAATAAATTGTTGTCTATGGGCTCTAGCATTTTCGCATATCATGAAAAAAATTAGGGTTGATATGATTTTGTTTCACTTCCTTGCTTAATCATATGAATCCTTGTAAAAAATAGATCTATGTTGCTTTGTGTTAATTTTGTTGTTTTCTTTATTAAATAAAATGTGGATCTATGTTTCCTTTGGTTCCCATGCTTATAGATCTAAAAATATTTCTAAGTTGATTTTGTTGTTGTTCTTTGTTTAATGATGTTAAATCTTGTTATTAGTATTTCATTTTAGTGTTAAATGTTACTTTTGTTGTTTGATGATTTAGCAATATGATTCCCACTAGTGCCTAGTGCACCTTGACCTAAGTGGTGAAGATTGCTAGAAATGACTCAATTTAGCGATGTGTTTATTTAATCTTTGCATTTTCATTTGCTTGTTGTAAATTGTTGATGATAGGCAAGTTGATTCTCACTAGTGCCTAGTGCACTTTTCCCAAAGTGAGAGGATTGCTCTATGTGATTCAACCTAGTTATGTGTTTATTTAATCTTGGTATTTTTAATTTGCTTATTGTTCATTGTTGATGATAGGCAAGTTGATTCTCACTAGTGCCTAGTGCACTTTTCTCAAAGTGAGAGGATTGCCCTATGTGATTCAACTTGGCTTTAGTGTTTATTTACTTGCTCTTGTATTCTAATTTTATTATTGTCCATTGTTGATGATAAATCATATGATTCCCACTTATGCCTAGTGCATCATATTCTAAGTGGTGAGGATGGTTTTAGATGATTCAACCTTCTCCTCTCAATTTCTTAATGAATAAAAGATGAGATAGTTAGGTTTATGGTTTAAGGTCCATGGGGTATTGCAAAGGATAGGTTACCCAAAACCTTGATGCTCCCTCCTCTTTGATTGTGTTATTAGCCTTTGCGCCCTTATTCATGAATGCAAAGGATAGGCCTACCTTAGCCTTGATGCAATTTCTCCTTTTGTTCATGTTATCGAGAAATCGTTGCTCATATGTTCCTTAGTTTAATTAAGACAATTCTATGCCTATGATCAATTGCTTGCTTGTTTTTGATGCATTTTAAATGTCTTGATTCAATTATATGCCATTCCATCCATGTGTATGACCTCCTAATGAATACGTAAGTCTACATACATGTTGTAGCATAGAGTCATTAGGGTAAATACACCCCTTCCTACACACACACATTTGCTTTGAGAACTTCATCTTGCATCCTTGATAAGTGGATCTTTTGATCATATTGGCATGTTTAGTCTTAATTAATGTTCAACATATGCATGATTCCGTAATCATTGAATGTGCTTGAATTTTGTAACCAATCATTGATAATAACTACACCCCTTTCTTTTTCCAAAAAAAAACTTTCAAACTCTTTTCCAATTAATGCGAGTTATTAGTGACTATCACTCAAAGTCTTGGCTTGTTTGATTGTCATGAACGCCATCAAGGGTTATTAGTAATGATCACTCAAAGCCTTTGCTTGCTTGATCATTATGAAAGCTTTTCCCCTTTAAAACCCTTTTCAAAAACATTTTTATTAGAACTACGTCGCTTTGATTCCCATTTGGGATACGTAGGAGCGAGTCACGTTCTCGTCAAGCGCAACAAATAAAAATCCTTTTCGCAACCCTAAACCAATCATTTTCACAAAACAAACCAAAAAGTCATTTTCAAACCCATTGTTATTAGTGACTATCACTCTAAGCCTTGGCTTGTTTGATTGTCATGAATACTATCCGGAGTCATTAGTAATGATCACTCAAAGCCTTTGCTTGCTTGATCATTATGAAAGCTCTTCCCCTTTTCAAACATTTTCGAAAACCAAAAAAACCAAGAACTACGTGTGATTTGATTCTCTACCAGGAGATACGTAGGACCAGAGGGCGGCCGACCTCTGTCAATTGCATTAATAAAAAACTTTCTTTTCTCTTTTAATTCACTTTTCTCATTTTTCTCAAAAAGTACAAAAATAAATAAGTGTTTATCGAGTCCTTTTTTTATTATTATAAGGGTAAAAACATTATTTTTGAATTAATAAATGTTTACACATTTAGTTAAAAGGTAACCTTCTTTAAGAAGGATGTCGTAGGGTGCTAATACCTTCCCTACGCATAAACGACTCCCGAGCCTAAAACTGGTCCGCAAGACCCCCTTATCCACTCAATAGGGATTTTCCAATGTTTGCCCTTAAACTAAAACTTTGGTGGCGGCTTCATTGCAAAAATGACGAAGAATCCCTCCTTCGGATTTTTCGGTCGCTACAGTGACCCTGTTAATTGTAACAGGTTTCTGTTTCTATGAACAGTAGTCCAATCCCCTATTAGAGGAATGTTTGTTTCTTGATAGGGCAGCATATTGTTGCTCCTATTTCTTCCACCACCACGGCCACCACGGCCACGACCTCTACCCCTATTGGGGGATGTCATTTCCCTGCAAAAATTCACGGGTTAAATAATCAGCAAGAGAATTATTTTCTCCTTTAATATATTGGATATCGAATTCAAAAACTGATAACTGAGCTTGCCAATTAGCAAAGATTTGTTTTGCAACAAGATTTTTGACATCTTTTTCGATGATCGATTTAGCAGAGCTACAATCAATTCTTAACAAAAATTTTTGGTTTAATAAATCATCTTGAAATTTTGAAATACATTTAATAATAGAAAGCATTTCTTTCTTAACAGTCGAGTAATTAGACTGGGTTGGATTCCACTTTCCAGAAGTGAATCTGATTAATACTTCTTTATTTGTATCTGGTATAACCTGCTTTAGGATACCTCCATATCCTAAATTAGAAGCATCTGTTTCTACTATCTTAAAATATTTAGGATTGGCTAAAGATAAGCAAGGCAGACATTTTACTTTGCTCTTAATCCTTTGGACAGCCTGAGAATGTTCCTCAGTCCAAGGACCTGGGTTTTTTCTTAATCTTTTATATAAAATAGATGTATCCTGAGCTAAATTCTCATAATAGTCTGAAATATAATTCAAACTTCCTAGAAACCTTTGTAACTGTTTTTTCTCTGAAATGATATCAGGAAATTTTGAAGCAAATTCAATACTTCTGCTAATAGGGATAATTGTCCCCTGGTCAATTTCATGTCCTAAAAATCTAACTTTTGTTTGAAAAAGTTTCAGTTTTGGGGCTGAAATAACTAAACCATTATGTTTAACTAAATTTTTAAATGTTTTCAAATGTTTGATATGTTGATCAAAAGTTTTAGAAAAAACCAGAACATCATCAATATAAACAATCATAAAATCCGAATAAGGATTAAAAATATCATTCATAATATTTTGAAATTCTGATGGAGCATTCTTCAAACCAAAGGGAAGAACATTCCATTCATATTGTCCAAACGGGACAGTAAAAGCTGTTTTATATTTATCTGATTCATTAATTTGAATTTGCCAATAGCCTGATTTCATATCAAATTTTGAAAAAATCAAGGCATCATTAAGCCTATCCAATAAATCTTTTTTATTGGGAATTGGATATCTAATCCATTTCAAAACCTTATTGAGAGGTTTATAATTAATAACTAATCTTGGAACACCTCGTTCCCTCTCAGCATTTTTATTTACATAAAATGCTGTGCAGCTCCAAGAAGACTTGGATTTTTTAATTAACCTTTTTTCCAAAAGAGAATTAATTTCTTTTTTACAAAGATCAAGATATTCTTGATTCATTTGGGCTGGTCTAGCCTTTGTAGGAATTTGATTTTCGTTAAAATCATCAATATAGGGTAGAGAAACAATATGTTGTTTCCTACTCCAAAAAGCATTTGGTAAATCATTGCATACCTCAGAAACAAATTGTTGTTCAATAAACTTAATTTGTTTCTTAGTTTCATCTTTTTTAAGATGATCCTCGATATTGAAAATATTTATTTCTTCTTTAAGAAAACATATCTGTCTTTCTTTAATAGAAAGAATATTTTTAATCTCATTAAGAACCCTAGTGTAAGGATCAGTAATAAAATTAAAAATAATTTCTTTATTGTTGATAATGGTAGTGATACCATCTTGATCAATATTTCTAATAGGCATAATATTATGCAAGAAAGGAGTACCTAAAATAATTCTACTAGTTAAATTTTTAACTAATATAAAATGAGTTGGCAAACAAATATTTTGATTACAAATATAAGTATTAGAAAGTTTATAATTGACTTTCAAACGACTTCCACCAGCTTGCGTAAGAGCTTGAGTGGTTTTCTCAAAATATTTTGTAGGAATAATACCTTCCTGAATGCAATTGAGATCAGCACCACTATCTACAAGTGCTGCTTCATTTTTCAAAATAAAATTCTTATTAATTACCAAAGTTACTTTCACAAACCATTTTTGTGAAGTTACTCTGTGTAATAAATATTTTTCACTAGCAATATTACTGCTAGAAGGGATAGTAGAAATGAAAGGGGTTTTTTCCAAATTACCGGGAATCCCTAAGGAAGATATGCTGATATTATCTTTCTTGATCTGAACCATTTCAGATTTTAAGAGATTTATTTCTCTTTTCAAATCATTAATAGAAACAGGAGTTTCTTTAATGTTTGATTGTCTAAATCTAGACAAAACCTCACTTATCTGGTAAGGTGCACCTATGATTAGAGGCGTTTCTTTTTTGGAATTTTTCTTGACTAGGAATTCCATCATCTTTTTTCTCAGACTATTGTCTGTGATAAACTCCAAAATTTTTAGAGCTTCTTCTTGTTCTTCATTAAGAACATTTAATTCATTTATTTCAACAATGGATTTCCAATAATTCAAATTATTGCTTTGACAGCTATTGTTGTCAATATCAGATCCTGGAGAAGTATCACCATTGATACATTTTATGTCCTTTGAAGAGTCCTGTTCTGATTCAGAACCGATTGATAGAACCTTTTCTGATTGAGTCCTTGATTGTTCATCCTCCAAGGCGTTCAGGGCTTTTTTAGTCCAGCATTGGTTGCCATAAGGTTTTGTCTTGTCATAATTGTGGCAAATAATGTCCAACTTATGGGCTTTTCTCTTTCCTTTATTTTGGAAAGTGTCTTGCTTGGGCTTATTTTTATTTATTTTGAATTTTTTCTTATTAGGAGATTTATAAATATCCTTGTTTCTATTAAACTTTTTATAAGTCCTATTATTAAAATTTTTTGCTTTTTATTTTTTAAGCCAGGTGGTCTATCCAAAATAAATTGATTATAAAAATTATTTGTATCCTCCTTTAACTTAAAACCCTTTATAGGTAAGGAAGGTTGAATCTCAGCAACCATTGGTGCCTTAGACTTGTTCATATTATCCAGAATTAATTTCTGTTGAAAAATTTGTTTTTCAAGCATTTCTTTTAAAGATAATAAATTTTCTCTAAGAGAAATTATTTGTTCTTCTAAATTATCTAAAAACACCTTGGTGTAATTCTGGGTTTTAATTAAGGAACTTAATTCTTTAATAGTAACATGTTTACTTTCTATCCCTTTGAGAAAATAAAAGATCTAGCTTCTATATCCTTTTGATCTAAGGTAGTCCCCCAATTATCTGGTTGAAGGATTAAAACTTCATTTTTGACTTTATTAACAAAATAATTTGCAAACCATTTAACAAAAGGAATATAATCCTGAGTTATGGTCAACTCTTCATAATAATCATCTTTGAACTTATTTAGTTCATAAGATGAAAATTTCTTAAAATACCATTGCCTAAAATCGACATATCTATTTAGTTGGAATTCTCCACTGATGAGTTCTCTCATCTTACTCCCAGGGGAGTAATCTATTTTAGAGTTCATCCTATATGGAAACTCATTTTTGGTTATGTAGGTGATTCCCTACTTTAAGAATTCCTTTTCTGGTAGATTTCATTTTTTCACCAGTGGTAATATTTTCTATGACCTCTACCTCATCTATTTGTTGGGATGTAGAGGCTCTATTTAAACTACTAGGATCTATATAAAACTCACTATTAGCATGGTTTTCTAATAAAAACAAACGAGTTTTGTTATTATTGCGAACCTCATTTAACTCATTTCTAATGGCTGAATTAATAGGCTGGGAACAAATTCTAGTTCCTAGCATAGCAGAATATTTTGCTAAGTCACTATAAACATCGTTATAGTAATTGTATCGTTCAGAACCACGAGGCCAATTGTCTCGTTTAGCTGCGAACTCAGAGAGACGCAATTCAATTTTAAATATTTCTTTGTTAAGCATACGATGCCTAGCTTCTAACCATTCTTCCCTAGAAACGGGATGATTATTATCATCAGTATTCATGATAAGATAAAATTGTTGTGGATAAACGAGATACAGGACCAGATCCTTTCTGGGTAAAATAATTGAACTTATGAAAATCGTATACTCTAAATATCTTATTTGTCATCTTTGCAAACATTTCTGTTTAAATTTCAACCCGAAGGGAAATAAGGATTTCTCCTAAATCAAAGATGCCACAGAGGTTTTTAGCAAAAAACGTTCTTCGGGAAATCATCTTGTTCAAACGCCTCTTCTGGGCAAAAACGATGATGTTAAGAACACACACTAAAAACATTTTGTGTATCAATGTTTCAACTGAGTGAAACACCAAAAAATACACAAATAAGATATTTCTAGCATAATTGTTTCATATGAATAATTACTTCACCCTGGGAATGGCTCTGATACCATTCACCTCGTTTACCACAACAATAATCTAGCTACTCATTTGAGTAGTAGAAGCAAATTTAATTAATAAAAGAATAGTACCTTATTTGATACCAGAGTATTGCACGGAAGACTTCTTCCTTCAAGGGAATTTAGAAAAAATTGAAAGGTAATGGAGTGAAGGGCGTGGAAGAGAGAGAGAGAGAGAATGAAAAGAAAATTTATTACAAGTAGTTGAGTTCTGTTTTACAACTGAGGCTCAATTGCCTTATATAGAAAACTTAAGGCTTACTATTTAAGCCAGTAAAAACTAACTATTACAACCGGTAATCGGTAAAAGAAAAACAAAACAGAAAAAGTAGAAAATTACAAAACATCATAATTAATGCCGGGTACACTAGGGGCCTCATCGACGCACTAAAAATGACAGCAAAGCTAAAAACAAAACTTACATAGTAGAAGCAATAATATTAGTGGAAGTATTTCTCTCCACCTTTTCCAATAGGAAAATTACTATGCAAGCATAGGATTCTTGCCGACACCTTTTTCAATTGTGGAAAATTACTATGCAAGAATAGAATTCTTGCCGACATCAATTAATTAATTAATTAATTAATTTTTGTCTTTTCCTTTATTCTTCTGTTGAATCATGACTTCAATTAGAGAGTCCCAATAATCTTCTGGGGAAGGCTCTGGCTGGGATTCTCCAGCTAAAGATTCAAAAATGTTTGAATCCATTGATCCATGCGATGAACTTGTCTTCATAGAAGCAATTTCTTCATTAACTTCAAAAGTTTTGAAGAATTGATTTTTTATATGGTCTAGAGTTCTAGCCATAATTTTCTCCTCAGATTCATTAGGATGGATCTTTTGGTAATAATTTTTTAAATGGGCCATATCCAGACCTTGACCAAATTTTTCTTTTGGAATTTTTTGGTCTTCATCAATAGCTTCTTTAATTTTTACTTATATATATATATATATATATATATATATATATATATATATATATATATATATATATATATATATATATATATATATATATCGAATTT